>JBAMBO010002851.1:0-23682 GCA_037044535.1 Lordiphosa magnipectinata
ATGTTTTAAAATTTTTGGAAAGGTTATAAAAACGAAGATTTTAAAAAATATTGCTTTTACTATACTAGCTGTTCCAGAAACTCAGGTATCAGTTGAACGAGCAGTTTCAACATTTAAGTTTGTGCTTTCTGATTTAAGAGCTAGTGTAGATGAACAGCTCCTGGAAGATATAATGCTTGGACTAAGCAGTTCCTAAAAATTGTTAATGTCAGCTAATGGATTCGATAATTATAATAACTTTAGTGATTAAGAAAATGGAGAGGTACATATATAAATTTCATTATCAACGTAGAATAAATATATCGAAAGGCAAACTATTCTTTTTTCTTCAAGCGAACCAAGGTTCGAACCAAATCCTTGGGTTCAGGGGTTCCAGGAACCGGTATGCGAACCGAACCTTGGACTTTTCAATGGGTTCGAACCCCCGGACCGAACCTTCTGAAGAGTTTAACAGGTTTGCAGCCTTGGTTTTTAGATTAATTTTCTTTAAAAAGTTGAAATAAATTCGTTAACCATATATACCACATATTTAAAAATAATCTTTTAATTTTGTAATTTTAAATATATGCGGAATTACGATTTACAGAACACCAAACAATTTCACACGTTTTCTAATGTGATTCACTGAAAAGCTATATTAAATGGGGGGATGCCCCGTTTTCTTTTCAAAAAATAAAAACAAAATTTGCTAAGCATGTCTATATTTATTCAATTTTCAAGTATTTCTCTTATTATTCTGATTTTGTCCCTTTAACTTGCATTTGGTAATTTAAGTTTACCCTAAAAAGCTTTTTTTTTCTCTGTTTGTTTTTGTTCCAACAAAAATCTACAACAACAAACAGCGAGTAAAAAATCGAATTTCCCTGACCCTGACACAGACACCGACACACACACACACACGCACACAGACTCAGTGGGGAGAGAGTGCCGCCTAAACAGTATCCTCCCACCCGTCTCAAACAAAACACTGAACAAAAGCAACACTAGATAGACAGTGGATGTTTGTGTTTGTAGGAATGTTGGAATGTGTGTGTGTGTCCGTCCGATAGCTAGTTCTTTTTGGTTTAGCTTGTGACTCGCTCCCGGCGAAATGAAATGTTGTTTGTGAGAGAATACCTCCCAAAAAAAAAAGAAACCTGATGGCGTCCTCCGCCCCCCCTCTTTGACTGGGTCTGTGCTGATGACCTTGAAAAACAATGACAATTGTTGTTGCTGCGCTCTGCTTTGGGCAAAATACAAAAAATAAAATGCAAATGCAAACAAACTGAAAACCGTTCGAGCAAAACTGTTAAATTCGGGTTATGCAATAATCACAAAACTTGTCAGGGAACCCTGTCAACTTGTTGCCTACCATTATCATAAAGAGAGATCTTTCCTTGTACAGAAATCAGCTGCATTTCGCTAATCCCAATAACAACAAACAACAGCTGAGTGCAAGAGAGAAAGAGAGAGAGAGAGAAGGAGAGTGCGATGGCAGTTGGAGCTGTTGATGTTGATGAGGAGGTGAGGTAGGTGGCAGGAGTACACAACAACATACAAAAACAGGCAACTGAGGCAAAAAAAAAAAAAGAAAAAGTAAAACAAAATAAATTTTCGCTTCTATTTGTTGTTGTGGTTGTTGCTGCTGCGGCGCGCAATTGAACTCACAAAGCTTCGCACAGTGGGTCCAGCTTGAATTGATTTTGTTTGAAAATTATTTCAATCAAAATCGGGGGTGTCCTGGAAATCTCTAGAGATTTTGGCCTCAGTTGGTTTGCAAAACGCTGGAAAAATCCGTCGGTGTTGCAGAACTTCAAGAGATTTCATTTTCTTATTTAGAAATCTGAAAACCGGAACATGACAGTATGTTTTATGATATTTTCATAAGGAAACAATCAAATTAGACTACTGCAAGCCAATCTTAGATTTATTCATAACCCATTTCGGGATTTTCGAACACAAATAGTTTGATCGGTTAAACTTGATTTTGAATAAATGGAATGAAAATTCACCCCCTGAGGGAAAAATGAGATCCAAACTCATTATTAAAGCTACACATAAAAAAATATGAAAACGTTATTTCCAAATTTAGGAAAATCTACCCCCAAAGTCGAAAAATGACCGGAAAACTGATTTCATTCGGTCAGGTTTAAATTCATTTGTCACAAAATCGATTGTTGGCTAAATTCACTATCATCGATAGTGCTATCGATGGTTTTCACAACACTAGCTCAAGCTCCATTTGTTTGCCTATAGATTGCATTGACTTTTGGTCTCTAAAATTGTTCTAAGGGTACAAAGAGTTAAAAAAAACGATTAAGAAACCTGAGAAACTATGAGATTATAATTAAATGATAGTTTTTGCTTTAGATTATAACAAAAACAACACAAATATAAAGAGGACATTTAAGTAGCGTAACGTCAGATACTAATACGAATAAAAAAAAATCGAGAATAGATTTTTGAATATGACAACTTGAAAAATATTTAAATAAATTAGATTATTTCAAATCGTACTGAAAAAAAGCTTTGGCCAATTCGTAGAGTTCTGCAATTTTGTGGTACAAGTCAAAATTCACTTCCGGTTTTTGTAAAATCACTTATATTTTTGCTTAAATCTTCAAATCCTTATGGTCGACTGATGTGTGTGGAAAAGTTTTTATGAAAAGAATTTTTTTTCATCCGATTGACTTGAAACTCGGTTTGTAAGCAAAGTACGCGAAATAATTCGACACGAATTTTTACCGATTTTGGAAAATGGCCGGAAAATTCTGCATGCAAAAATCTATTTTTCACACAATTGATGTTAAACTCAGCTTGTGGTGATTTAATAAAAATTTATTTATGATTTTATAATCCGATGTTGGAAAACCCACCCCCCGGGCGTTAAAATGCCCGGAAAATTTTAGCATGCAAAAAAGTATTTCTCATTCGATTGACTTAAAACTCTATTTTTAGTGATCAAATTCGAATTCATTTGTGATTTCATTATCCGATCTTGGAAAATCCGCCCCAGAGTGTGAAAATGTTCGGAAAATTCTGCATAAAAAGAACTATTTTTTATCCGATTTACACGAAACTCGGTTTGTAGTAATAGAATTTAAATTCATTTGTGATTTCATTATCCTATGTTGGCCCGGAAAAATTCTGCATGCAAAAAACCATATATTTTTTTTTACATTTTTGACAGAAGCTTTACAGAGAACGGTAACAGGATTTTGTAGCAACCACAGATTTAAATGAGCTATGTCTTAAATAATGCCTTAATATGATTAAATCAAGAAGGGGAATGAATAAATTTTTTTCCAATTTTTCTCATACTGTGATATGGAAATCGTGTGTTTTTTATTTTCTGCATACGCTTGTCCCACTGTGCGTCGTCTCGCCATCGCCAACGGTCGTTGCTTGTCGGTTGCCGTTGCTCTTGCCCGCAGTCAGTTTTCATTCTCATTTGACATCATCAACATTGAAATTGAATTAAAACAAGAGCAGCACACAGAACGGAGCAGCGATTCCTTGTTATTTCAAGTAAATCAATTAATGTCATCAATTTCGAGCTGTGCTTAATTAATAAGTCGGACAGGTGTCACAATTTTCATTAAACAAAAAAACGAGAAACAAAAAATGATTCTACTCGCAGAAAATAACAAACGTCATCAGCTGTTCTCCCCAGTGTCTTCTCTGTGCGTGTGCGTGTGTGTGTGTTTGTGTCTTTGTCAAAGCGATTGTGCTTTTTTGTACATACATACATACATACCTTTGTGTTGTTGAACTTTTTAATTTAAAAAACAATAACGAAAAATAATAACTGCATACAAAACGCAGTAGAAAACCTAACCTAGAAAATGGGGGAACTAGTTGTTGTTTTTTGAAGGTTATGGCGATGCCGCCCCCTGTGACCCCCACCCTTCAAATGGCTTGGCCTTGACCGTGTGTTTGTGTGCGTGTTTGTGTGTGTGTGCAACGGTAACCAACAGCTGACAGCTGTGAGTGCAGTTTTGTGTTGTGGTGGCAACTCTGTTCAAATGGATCTTCCTCTCCCACTCCCCCGCAAAAACACACACACACACACACACTTGTCGCCAGTACCTAAAATTGACATCCAAGCTATATTAAAGCTTTGTGCGTCGACCAACAAACAACAACACCGAGCCACAATCAAGTTCAAAGCAATTGCAAAAAAATAAAACAAGCAAACACACACACACACTTGCATGCATAAACACAGATCAACGCTCAGCTGTACACGTAGTCAGAGTGTTGTTTATTTGTAGTTTTGTATTTTGTGTTTTGTTAAATTGTGCAATCTTAAGAAGAAAGTGGGTGACAAGCAATAAACTTTAGTTTTTATTTATTAATTAACAGGTAAAGGCACTGAGCCTTACAAAGTAACAACAATTAAAATTGCATACAATTAATTTTGCGTAGCTGTATTTATCTTATATATTCGCTGACCGTACTTACATACGTACATATGTACGTATGCATGTACATATGCATATTTTTATAAATTCGCATTGAATGACAGAGAGAGAGAGAGTGAACGTTGTTTTATATTAATTGTTGTTTCTTCTGCTTCGACAACAACAAGAAATTTCATAATAAAGTGGGGAGGGGGGGGGCTGGTGGGTGTTGCCACCGCGTCACAAACACACTCAGCTGATATGTGTGTGCGAATATCACTCTCGATCTCTCTCTCTCTCTCTCTCTCGCACACACACACACTTGTCACTGCTTTTTATTTTGTAAACAACTCTCAACAGTTGTTTTTGCAAAAAAAAAAAAATATCAGCGTTGCCCAACTCTTGAATTCATTTTTAGTTAAATTGGCAGCGCTGTTAAACAATTTTGTGAAATTGATCAAAAGTTTTTTTAAACATTGTTTTTTGTCTTTGCAGCTTAATATGTTTTAATAAAATCCATGAGAGAAACATGATTAACGGTTTAAGTGTTGGTGGCCAGCAGGCAACAGCGGCAGCAACGGTAACATTGCACTATTACAACAAAAACAACAACAACAATGGCGGCCTTAAATCAGAGCACAACTACAACAACAACAATGGAATGCTCAAAATAATGCCAACTCTGAGAGAAGCAACAGGTGGAGGATTAGTAGCAGGGCAAGACTTAAAGTGGATTACCTCGGCAGCACACACCAAAGATCGAAAGCCAACAGCAATAGCCAAAAGTGCCTTTATTGATGAAGTGACATCCACAACAACAATGCCACAACAGCAGCAGCAAACGCAACGTACTGAGGACCAAGAACATGCCTTTCGTCTCATCGAGGATGTGCACAATTATGCAAAGTTGCAGAATTATAGCAGCGGTGAGGATGACGACGTTGATGATGACGATGATGAAGACGAGGAAGAAGATGAGCTGGACGAGCAGCAGCAGCAGCAATTTGATCAGCTAAAAGTCACTCGCATCCAAGTGGAGGATACGGAGGAACATGTGGATGTGGTTACAGTGCCGCAACAAGAATGCAGACGTGCTCAGGCCAACTTGGTGCAACAGCAGCAGGAATCTGCAGCCATCGCGAACGAGACGGAGACGGATAATATAAGGCCAGAGCATCACGCTCGTAGGCCCATGAATGCATTTCTCATATTCTGCAAGCGACATCGTGCCATTGTCAAGGAGCGTTACAAATCGCTGGAGAATCGGTAAGCATTGATTTCTCAATATTATACTTTTTTAATTTTTATAATTATACTTTTTGTATAAAAACTTTTCGGAAAATAAGCTTGAAAAACGAAATTTGAAAGTTTGACCTTGATTCAGAATCTAACTAAATTGACAATTGTTTTTTTTATATGTTACCTCAATTTCCTGCGCAAATTTGAACAATTTTAGAAATATAATAGAAATATTCATATCGATATTTTTCCGATATTGATATTTTGTAAATAAAATAAATCAATATTGTCATGAAATAGACAAATCTTGACCAGGGATCCAAAACAGTTCCGAACCGAACCAAGCCTTACCGAACCGCTAAATCATGTTCGTAAACTGAACCGTGGACCAAACCAGCTTAATTTCAGAATTGCTGAACCAAACCGAAAATGCAAATGGTTCGGTTCGGTTCATTTATCGACGAGTTTGATAAGGTAAAGCGCCTATGCGAATTTTGTGAATTTTTATCAGAAAAATCGACTTAAGAAACAGCTGGGACCATATATACGCACCGTATATCGAGTCGCAGAGTCGCGGTACTTGTATTATGTTGTTACTTGCATTTAATTGCGCCTGGTTGTTTTTACTATGTACTTTAATTTAATTTATGACAAACACAAAAATTTCTTATTAAAATGCTTGGAAATCAATAGTGAACCTCTGAACCGAACCGAAATCTCGGTTTGGTTAGTTTTCAAAACCATTTTATAAACCGAACCGATGCACAGTGTGCGAAATGAAATGAATATCTTCCAAAGCAAATGAGATAATCGCAATCTGTTTTTGTTTTTCATTCTTAAAGGTAGGAATAAAAGCAGTAAAAAAAACTACAAAAAAGTTTTTAGTAAAATTTGTTTTTTTTTTCCAAATTTCAAAAAGGTTGGCCAACTTTTTTAAGGTTGAAATAAAAAAATTAAAACGAAAAGGTTAAGCTAACTTCGTCAGTGCCGAAGTTTTTATACCCTTGCAAATACTGTTTTTAAAATGTCAGATCTTAAGAACGCTTACATTTAAATCAAAACTCGACTGCCAAATATCATACATTTATTTTACTTGAAAAGTTCTTACGCCTACTAGGAAATTTGGGTCTCCACAAATATCATTTACATTCGCAACCTTCAAAGTTGACTACTACTTGTAGTAGTAGACCAAAAAGGGCTAAACACAAGCATTGCTTAAAAATACAATCCGTTCCCTAAAGATACCAAAAAGGGACACATTTCCCGACCGAGCTGTAATATTTCAACAATAAGATATAGTCATTTGATATCGACCAAAATTCGCACATCTGTTTTAAAACATAAAATATTAATAATGGCCAAGTTTAAGAACGCTAAAATTGAAAACAAAAAAGGATTTCTCACTAAAACTGACTTTTTGACCGATCGTTTCTATGGCAGCTACAAGAAGTAATCATCCGATCCGAGTTCCGACATATTAGCAGCGTGCAGTCAAAAGAAGACTCTGTGCAAAATTTCAGCTCGATAGCTCCAAAACTGAGGGACTAGTTCGCGTAGAAAAAGAGAGACGGACGGACAAAGCTTAATCGACTCACCTCGTCCCCCTGATCAAGAATATATATAGTTTATGGGGTCGGAAATTAATATTTCTATGCGTTGCAAACTCCTGGGCAAAATTATAATAACCTTTGCAAGGGTATAAAAAAGTTTTAATGCAATTTTTTAAAATTTTTATGTTTGTTTTTTTTTTTTTTTTTAATTTTTGGCAAAGTTTGCATTTGGCTGGCTCAAGGTCAATGGTTAATTATAATTCAATATAATCAACACAAATCAACAGATATTAATTAAATTTTGGAATAGCAATGGGGTGTGTCCGTACAACGATCGCTGTTTCGAGATTAACTAAATTCTCTCATCAGCGAACTTTGTTTTTGCTGTTCACGCTTCAAACAACCTACCAGTTGGTATTTATGCTACTTCACAAGGCGAAGACATAGGAATTCCAATGTTGTAAGTTCGCAGCCTGATTTTTGGCTATGGTTTTTGGAAGGGGTTTGTTTACCAATCTTTTTAAAAAAAATTTCAGTAAGTAGTCTGAATACAAAGAGCAAAAATATTTGAAAAAAATAATTTTTTTTCTCAAAAGCGCTCGAAATTTCTTTTTTAAACATCTAGAAAAAATAGATAAAAACTATTTTTATTTTGTCTTCTTAAGAATCACACTCACTTTAGAAGAAAATAAGGTATTGGTAAAGAAAATCTCTGGATAAACACCGAATTGATCTTCATAGCTAGGAAGAATATCGGAATGCCCAAAAATTTGGCATAAAGTCCGATTTTTCATGGTTTTATAACTCAAAGTCACATTGATTTTAAGCCTAACCGAAGGCTTTTGGCGCCCAGTCAAAGTCAACTGATTAAGTGTAGTCCTGACTTGTCAAAAATCGGTGGCAAATATGGACAGACTTTCACTCATGTAAAGTAGCTGAATCAATTTAAAAATATGGAAAATGTTCGTGCGGGTATGCCATACATATGTTTTATATTCCGATTTACTGATATTGTGTTTTTTGTTGTGTCTGTCCAATTGTTGTTGGTGTATTTTTATAGCGAAAATCTAACAAGTATAATCGTGTCTCGTGGAGTATAACTTTTTTTGCTGCATACTGCTGCAAACAACTAAAAACGACAAGTTGTTCACAAAAGTGTATAGATTAATTCTGCAAACCTCTAAAATTCTGCAGAAGGTTCGGTCGGGGGGTTCGAACCCATTGTAAAGTGCAAGGTTCGGTTCGCGGATCGGTTCCTGGAACCCCTGAACACAAGGTTTTGGTTCGATTGAACAAAAAAGAATAGTTTGACTTTTGATTTATTAATTCTACTTTTAAATTAAAATTTATATACCTCTCTATTTATATACTTAATCATAATATTCAATACTTAAGTTATTGTAATTATCAAATCCATTAGCTGACATTAACAATTTTTAGGAACTGCTGTTCATCTATGCTAGCTCTTATATCAGAAAGAACCAACTTAAGTGTTGAAAATGCTCCTTCAACTGATACCTGAGTTGCTGGAACAGCTAGTATAGTAAAGGCAATATTTCTTGTCTTAGTTTTTATGACTTTTCTCGAAATTTTAAAACACTTGTCGATGTATGTAATGTATATGCTCTTTGACAATTTCCAAAGAAATCTTAAACATCACTCACAGCTTTTATATTTGATATTTGTTTATTGCTTTCATAAGCTTCTTTTCTTCACAATCAGACGTTGAGTCAGTTGCTTTGCAACTATTTTTCGCAAGCAAAATATGAAATCTCAGGTCTGAGAATACTGCAGCCAATACTGGTACTGAACTCATAGTAGAAGAATGTTTGTCGGGGCACTTAGATAGTAATAAACAATGATTTGCTGAAGATCTTAGAACGATTGATCGGTGTTAAAACCAAGCGAAATACAAATCACTTGGTAGTAATTGTGATCTATACCGTCCGTTCCAAGATAAGTTGATTCATCATATGGTCAAACGGTTTCTCTCCGTATAATCTATCATCATTATGATACTTTATTTTGTCACTACATCGAAAATCAAGTTAGAAATGCAATCGTTTATAGTAAAATCTCCAGAAATTTCCAATATTTCGCTGGATGTGTCGGTGAATAAATTAATTAAAACGGTGAACCGAACCTCATTTTTCGATAAAGTGGTTCGGATTCAGGTTCGAGGAGTCAAAAATATAGAGCGCCTGGTTCATGGTCCGAACCGGTTCTCAGGGGTTAATATAGATTAATGTGTAGTTAAAGATTTTTGCCTGTTTTTGCCCCTATTCAAAAAATTTGATCTTTTTAGTGCCGATATAATGAGTTTTGCCATACAACCCTGCTTGAGGTTTGGAACCACAACAGGCGCAACGATTCTGCATCTACTTAGTGGATACTCGAAAAAATTAATATAAATTATCTCAGCAGCTTGCCAATTGATTTAAATTGAAAAAAATATTATATTACGAATTTTACTCTACATGTAAAGCGATATTTGCCAAAATGCCAACGCATGTTGTCCCGATTTAAAATTCAGCACTCAAAGTTGCTTTCTGAAAAGATGACGATATTCCTCGAAGAAAAGCATACAAGTACAAGTGGATCTCCTTCTAACTTTAATATTTTAACCAGGGAATCAAACCGAATCCTATTTCGGTTCCGGTTTCGGTTCTGGTACGCACCGAAACATATGTTTTGAGATACATAGATATGAACAAAATAAATTGTCTTGTTATAACTAGACTATTACTTTATTTCCCTTCTCATAGTCGGAATATTCCCAGTTTGGATATGACTTACAAAACTGATCTCCATTAGATAATGCACCAATCGATCCAAGTACAAAGCAACGATTTTTTTCCATCCGTAATATAAAGAAACTTATATAAGTCGACTTTAATAATTTTCTGAACCAAATGTTTTTCCAAACAGAAGAATTCCGGCTCAGGTTCAGGTTCTCGAGGTAATAAATTTTGCAGGTCCAGTAGATGGTCCAGTTCGATGGACGCAAAAAACCCGAACCGAACCGTTTCTGCGAGGTTCAGTTCCGTCAGTGATTGATGTCATTAAACAGTTTTGTGAAAATACTGAACTAATTGTATTTTCCTGTTTCTTTTCATACAAATACATGTATGGATTCAATTAGCTTCCACTTTCAGCTAACAGATTTGTGCCAGAGCTGCTGTCCTCATTCAGTTTAAAAATTAAAAATATGGGTTCAGGTGACGGTTCTGGTTCTGAGTTTTTATCGGTTCTTTTCGGTATGCGGTTCCGGTTCTGATTCTGGTTTGATTCCCTGATTTTAACATAACATAAACCCAAAAAACCCATTATAACATAATATTTTATACACTTTTTGAGTAATTTTAATCGCTATTTCGTGCGAGCAGTGCAAAGATATTGAGGCAATCAGGTATTTTTGTGAAAGAACATTTTCATTATATTTAAATTTATATCCCTGGAAATCCAATGTCACCGACGGTCCATAAAATTTTAATTCATGGCTAGCAAATAATGAACTCTTCCTTAGTTTCGGTAGAATGTCTAAGAGAGATTGTTTCAAAAGGACGAAACAAGTCGATATAGACAAAGACACTACATATGGGCATTTCCACAGCTACGAAAGTGACAATCAACAAAGAAAATATTTATATTACAAAGAAAAATATTACCATAAATTTCCGCATATTGATTTTTGGATAGCACTTGAGTAGCACTTTATTTAATGTTAAAGCTGAGAGATGTAGACAGTAAGGTACCACCAAGATACAAGCAGACAAAAAGGCATACGCAACGTGACAAAATACGGAAGTGCGTTTTGTCAGCTTTCACAAAAAAGCAAAACTCTGCGGAATGCGTTCGAGTTTTTTAATGCAACTAACTTTAATATGATCTGCAAAGTTGTAACTATATATTTATAGCTGATTCGGTCAAAAATAAATTTTGCTTTTTTTTATATTTGACTCATTATGATACGCAACATTACATACGTTACGTGACAAGCCGTTCTCTTACGCTGTTCTTGTGATGCTTTTCAAAAATTTATATATGTATGTACATAAGATAAGTTAGCTGCATAAAATGAATCGATATTTTCGGTTTTTGGTTGCCCTTTCTGTGGAAATGCCCATATATATACCGCATCTCATACAAACAATTTTTTTTGATCCAATGTCAGATCCCAAGAAAAATCGTTTTTTTTTCTTTTATATGCTTCATCTATAATATCTATAAATCTTTGCTCTCAGCCAACACCCATTTATTAAAACGTATAGCTAAATTTCAATACATATATTCCTCGTAAAGGCTGTAAAAATTGGGGTCAGCTCCCAAAAAAATCGTTTTTTGTTTCACATCTGTCATCTATAATATCTATAAATCTTTGATATAGATCACTTGCCCGAAAGAATATCAGACTGAACAACGTGTCCGATGTATTTCATAAGACAATGCATTCTTCCGATCCATTAATATCAAGTCTGAGTTTGAATCGAAGGCATATGCAAACCAAAAAGAAACCTCTTCCAGCAGAAGTAATAAATCTCCTAAAATCACCATCGATTCCGCAAAATCAACCAAGCATTTCTCAGGCGAAATTTAGAAATTCAGATTCCGATAGCGATGAAGAAAACGCTCTTTTAATACAAACTCGCTTTTAATAACTTACAAATTCTGACCACAAGATGAAAAAATGTTTAGTTTATGAGTGAGTGTTACAATGGCTCGGTTGAGGGTTTCGGAAACCGACTAAGATAACGTTCCAAACTTATGAATTGAATTGATATTAAACGTTTGTCGAACCACCATCCATTGATTTCGTTGTAAATCATTCCAGCGTCTGTCTCACTTGCACAGCGAATGTAGACGCAGCAGGACTGAGTGTCCAGCTGCACATCGCAGATTTTGCAAAGCGGTCCGACCTTTTCGAAAACAGACTCTACGATCAACTGTTTCAAATTGGCCTGTTCCACTTCTGTCGAATCAAACATGTTTCGTATTTTCAAGCAAGGCGTGCGTGGATTTGCTATCTTGTTGGAGTTATCAAATGCTGGTCTTTGCCATTTCTTAGCTGTGACAAATTCCTTTTTATCTACATTTCTATTCCACCGCATTGTGCGTTGTTGCTTTCCATCTCGTATAACCATGCCGATCAAAACGCGGTTGTCGTTTGTCTCCAGCATCTTGAGAGCTTTATTCCAAGCAGGCAACAGTTTCGCACGCTTATTGGCGGGCACCAGCTTTTCTTGTAACTGAGTAATGATCACTTCGGGTGACTCGGACTGAGCACTTTGGCAGACCAATTCGTTTATTATGTCTTTTGCAAATTGCTCTGCGGCCAACAAGCTTTCCTTCTGGCGGACTCTGTAAACCACAATCATGAAGTAGATTACGAAACATCCGGAAATAGCTAGAGTTATAGAGCCGAGAACAGTGAAGAAACGCGAAATTTTCTTCAAAATAATGCACTTAAGCGGCAGTTTCGGTTCAGTGAGCTCAAACGACGCAGCCAGCTCGGGAGAGTTGCCACTGGTTCGAATCATCCATTGTGGATTCTGCATTATTAGATATTTGGTAGCCAAGAGATTATTTTGCAGATTGGCTCTTTGCATCTGTGTTCGGGCGTTGGCGGTTAGTTCCTGCACAAACTCACTGAACTGAAGAGTTGGCGAAAGATTTTCATTCTTGCAGTGATGCTGCCGCGCTCGCTCATTTAGCTTGTTGAAAAGCTGCTCGCATAAGTGCAATGCGGCCTCTAACAAATCCTTGCTAATGCACGTAACCTCTTCATTAGCCAACGACAGATCCCGATCATTCTGGTTGCATAGCGTAAACTTTAAGCCCGTTTTATCAATTGGGCTTTTGTCAAATTTCTTGGCCACGTACAAGACCGTAATTACCGTCAGAAAGATGAGCAGCAAGCCAATGAGAACTTGCGGTATTATACTCTGACTGGAGTGGGGTTTTCCAAAAAAGGATTTTAGGTCTGGTATCGCAAATCGTTTTATGATGCTGCCGCCATTCATTGTGGGTGTGCGGCTGACCTTTTTTTGAATCGTTGCATCCGATATATTGCCATTGCTCTTGCTATTTGTCTTGCCGTACGAGTTGGACGATGCATCTACAGAGAAGGGAAGGGTACATTGTTTGCGATATTTACTGGTGATATTTAATGTATGGGGCTCACATTCATTGTCATAATTGGACGCCAAAATCGGTGGTGGGGCGTACATTCTCGAGGCAGATATTTGCAGCGTGTTGGCATCAAATTTGTCTAAATTTTTCGTATAGAATACTGAGGGATTCCCTCACGATTTGATGTCGTTATTGTTGTCTAAAATATTTCCAAAAGCATTCGGTTTTGTCTGCAACTGTGGCGAATTGTGGGATAATATTGGGTACTGCTGATCCTCCTCAGAGTAAAGAATATAGTTAGATGTATCTTCTTTAGCTCTTCAGCTTTGTTGTAATTTTTAAGTTTTTTGTTTTATATTTATAGTCGTCTCAGTCAATGGGGTATTTGGAAATCCACTTTGAATTAGCCTTTTGTGTAAGTCAAGCTCAAACAGTTTCAACTCTCTGATGACATTTTCGGCCTTGGCTCCTTCCTATGTATTTATAAGAATAATGTTGATTTCACACTTATTTCTTGTCAGAATACAAACACCGCACATATGTACAACAAAAAATTTGTTTTATTTTTAAAATTGTTCTAAAAATTTTAGAAATTTTTAATTTGAAGTCATTGCATAAGTATGTTTAATATCATAATGTCAAACGATAGGAAGACGCCAGAACAGTATCAATGGCTCTAAAAAACTGCCGAAATGTTGTTGCTGAGTCTGTGAGGCACCGCTCACACTGTCAACTGTGGTCAGTAGGAGTTGGGTTTTGTGGGGACGTAAAGTATTGGCAGTGATTGGAAGTACTTAGGTACAAATACCTAGGTACATACCTAGATTCATATTTTGTGTACCTTTTACCTTACCTCAGTATTTTCAAATTCGAGTACCTTTTACCTTACCTAGGTCTTTATTTTCATTTACCTTGTCAATAGGTAAGATACTAGGTACTTTTCCTACTTGATTTTTTTTCGCTCTGATTACATTATAGTCGAAATGCTGCCGCACTCTGCTATATTGAAACGAAAAGTATCCAGTGCCTGTTTGTGGCTTTAACTGGACGTCCGGTAATAATTCCGTGTTCAAAAACCATACCATTCATGCTAGAAAAGAGGAAGCCGGACTATCAGTCGTGTTCCCATTTTCACTTTCGTAAAGTTTTGTAACTTTTAGATAATTTTGTACTGGAAACCAGTTATTAATCGCAAATTTTTTACGAAAGTGAAAGCGTGTGCGATTGTCCCTCACACATGAAATAATTGCTACTATATTAGCTGAAGTTCATAGCAAATAGCGACTTAGAGATATCAAAATATTAAAGAGTTACAGAAAATGTATCCAACTTGTGAAAT
Organism: Lordiphosa magnipectinata; assembly: GCA_037044535.1. NCBI lineage: Eukaryota > Metazoa > Arthropoda > Insecta > Diptera > Drosophilidae > Lordiphosa > Lordiphosa magnipectinata. Next base: position 14,640 of record JBAMBO010002851.1, read on the forward strand.
AAATGTTTTTACAGTTTTGAAGGAAACACGTGTGAAGTCTGAGTTATAAAGGTAAAAAGTTCAGCTGATGCTGAAATTATTTTTCCAAGAATTTTTTATTTTTTAAGGCGGTCGCGAAAAATTGCTCGCTTAAAAGTTGATATTCCGCAGATTCTTAACAGAGTCTGCTAAGCCGCTGGTATAAACACGATAAATCACTTTTTTCTTTCGATAAACGTTTCAAACGTTTCGGGTGTGGCGTGCCAGTTGTATGTGTGGCTGCTGGTGCGGGAGGTTGTGGGTTCGATCCCGCCTCTGACCATCTAATAAAAAAAAATAAGTTTTTTCTTTCTTTAGAAAAAAGCTTTTACACACCCGATCACCTTCACCAGCTACTGGCGCCAGCTGTGAAGTAATAACTAGCCATGAAAAGCAAAATTCACTATCTATTGCCGTTCGGATTCGGCGTTAAACTGTAGGTCCCTTCTCTTGTGCGAAAAATTATAAGCACAGACGCCAAGATATTGAGAGAAGCTTGGCCCTGGCCCCTCCTGGAGGTGCTGTTTGAGCCAATTTTACTTACTAAACGTTTTCAAACTAACCTTGCACTGCTCTGGCGCTGTTAAATATGCCCGCGAACTTACAAACAACAACACCTGGCAGGATTATGAATCTAAAATAATTAATGTGCTATTTTAATATATTTTTATTATTAAATTTTATAAATTGTTCTTATCATTATGACTTTTGACAATCTGCAGTATTAGCGCAGTGAACGTTAGTAATTGCCCCTCTTCCGACATTTTCCTTAAAATTGTGTCTGGCACAATCAATGGCTTTAAAAAATTCTGTTCGATGTAGTCCCGAGCAGCGGCACCTCGCACTTGTCTGCCACCGCAAAGATTTCGTTCATCTCGTTTGGAAAGTAATTCGCGCATTTCTGGCGATTTGCCTCCGTAAAGTTGGTCAGTAGCATGTATGACTTGGCGGCTTATATAGCTCCGCTGAACTCGAAAATGGTATTGGGCAGCGGTCCCTGGGTGGTCACATAGCACTTGGCCACGAAATCGGGGGCGCTGTCAGGGAAAGGTTAAGAAATGGAAGTGATTTATAAAGTTAAAGTTTGGTTCGCCCATTTTTTACCTTGATATAATTGGCATTGATGTAGGGCACATACTCTTTGCCCGATCTGCTTTTGCTCAATTGTGGCTGCACTATCCGCTATACTACCGCTTGATAGGAGGCCAGCAGTTCACTGTCCACTGAACTGGGAGCGTTCATTTGGTTTGTGGTCGTTTTACTGTCTCGATCATTGAGCACCGGCTGCTGTTTAATGATATTCCTCTTGGTCTGGTAGCTGTGATCGAACACATAGGTGAGGCGAATCAAATTGACCTGATTAGAAGTGTTTGAATGCTTACCAAATACATTTTAAACTCCTCGCTGGTGGCTTGTGGTGACAGGGGACGTCACATGATCCCAGCAAATTTTTTCGAAGCGCTCCACTGCGAGCACTACAAAAGCGCTCAATTAAAGCGCTCAACTCTCCTTGTAAATACTGCTCCACGAAAGCAGTTATTTCACAACACTTCTCCTATGAACAGTATGCGTATGCTATCGCCGCCTGCTTGCATTTTTTCTTCTTTATTTTGTTCCTTAACTTGAAGAAGAAGAATTTGTTATTAAGTTTCCCCATCTTAATTAAAAGTGTCTGTAGTCTTAAACTTAAAACTACTTAATAATACCACTTTCAACGTACCTTAAAATACTAATAATAATAAAACTTATGATTATGTTATAAATAAATTGAAATGAATTGAAAATTTTATTTTAATTTTGTATAAAAAATGTTCTTTTGGAGCGCTTTTTACAGCTCTTTTTACTCTGGGAGCATAGCGCTTCCTAGAGCTCCTTTTACATTGCAAGAGGAGCGCTTTAAAGCGCTTTTTCCGCAGTGACAGTGTAGCGCTTCCTAGAGCTCTTTCTACAGTGGGATCAGAACGCTTTAAAGCGCTTTATTCACTGCTCCTTTTGAGCGCTCTAATAGCGCTCTTAGAGCGCTTTGGGTTTTGCTGGGATGTTGCGCACACCGCCACCAATACCCAAACAGGTACAGATCAAAACGTGCTTCGGTCCGCCGGGTTTCCGAGTTTTTCTTATCCACCAAGTCATACACCTAGCTCTTCACTTTCACGGCGTTTATTAAAGAAAGTGACATTAGGCGACTTTTTCTGTCGGAATCTTTTTTAGCTGCTCTCATTTTCAATTTGGCCTTCCAATTTGGCTGCAAAAATTAGAATCGAAACCTATTTTTCTCACGTCACGGCAAAAAAGAGGCGTTAACAGCACTTAAAGGCGATGTTATTTTTGAACATAACGTCGTGGCAAACGTAAGCATATTTCGCTATTGGTAGAAACCGAATATGAAACGAAAGAATTCCTCAGCAGTTTTTTTTATATAGAGTTTTTAATTTCGCGGCCGTTGTTTCCGTACCCTTTTTGCATGAATTGAATAATGTTACTGACTTTTTCGCTAAAGCTATTAATCTTAAATTTATTTATTCGGCTCTATCCCAGTGCTACAAGATTATAATTATTTTTATCGCACTAGTCACAATTTTGCTATGCAAATCTCGTAATTTAGGATTTTTCCTGACTTCAATGCTTGAAAAATTTTAAATATTGTGATCAACTTAAAGATTGTGATATCAAGCGTAGCAAAGACCTTTGCTTTAAATTGAAGTGGATTCCAAATAAACCTGGATTTTTATACCCGTTACTCGTAGAGTAAAAGGGTCTACTAAAGTCGTGCAAATGTATGTAACAGGCAGAAGGAATCATTTCCGACCATATAAAGTATATATATTCTTGATCAGCATCAACAGCCGAGTCGATATAGCCATGTCCGTCTGTCCGTCTGTCCGTCTGTCCGTCTGTCTGTATGAACACCTAGATCTCAGAGACTAGAAGAGCTAGAGCAACCAAATTTGAAATGTAGACTCCTATTGTCTGCACGCAGATCAAGTTTATTTTCAATTTTTGCCACGCCCCCTCACGCCCCCGCAATTTGGAAAAAACGTCATATCTCCTACAGTTTTGATGATAGACGGTTCGTACTTTCTAGAGATATCTAGTACTCAAAATTATTTATCGATTTGCTGAAGGAATGATAAAGATCGGATGAACGATACTCAAGTTATGAGCAAAAAACGATCAGTTAACACCCACCACCCACCCCACCCATAACCTAAGCATTGCGTTCAGCAGCAATCTTAGTGAGAGAGAGAGAGAGAGACTTAGAGAGCGCACTGCGTTGTGCGTTGTGTGTTAACTGGCCGTTGGACTCGTGACCAAATTCGAGCTGCGATATTAAGGGTGCAGAGTATGTAATAGTCGGGCTTGACCGACTTTTTTTCTGGTTTTTATTAGGAAAGGTGATACGTTTTCAAAAGTTTTGTTGTCTGATCTGTTTATCGTGATGAATTTGGAGTCATTTATGTTGGATTTAGTAATTGACAAATGTCTATTAATATCTGGCGGATAATAAATAGCCGAGTTAAAAAATGTTGCATACTTTTCGGCTGACCCACCTCAGGCATACAGGAAGGCTATTAAACATTTGTTTCCATGAGTAACGGGTATATCGAAGTCGGTTAGAGCCGACTTTAACTTACGCTCTCGTTAAATCTTATATTTGGGTTTAAGCCCGTACAGTTGATACGGTTGAACCATGCTTTTTAATTTAAAATTACCTTTTATGTACCTTTACCTAGGTACTGGAAATTCCGAATACCTTTTACCTTACCTAGTTATATTTTTTTTTGACATTTACCTTGTACCTTACCTAGGTAAGAAAATTGGGTACCTTTCCAATCACTGCGGACAGAGTAGGAAAAGCTGAGAGAAAAGAAAACCCACAAATAACAATTTACAAATTTCTTCATTGATTACCCTAAAAATTGTCATCTCTTGCCTTGCAGAGCCATAACCAAGATACTCGGCGACTGGTGGGCAGCACTCGATGAGCAGGAGAAACATTGCTTCACCGATCTGGCACAGCAGGTAAAACACCATGGCCAAAAACCCAAATCATACCACTTCACTCATATCCGTACTTCTCCTTCCAGAACAAAGATGCCTTCTTCAATGCCAATCCCAATTTCAAATGGTACAAACTGCCGGCTCCGCCTTTGCGTACGCTGGCCACTCGTCCCAGCAATGCTGCCGCAACAGCTTCTCCAAGTGGCAGCCACCTGACCGCCGATGAGACTCACTTGCAGTGGGGGTCAGAGCAAGTGACAGTGCCAGCAGTCTTATCAGCCACCATGTTGCGGCGCAATTACTTTAAGCTGGCGGATGAGACACAAATGGGTGAACTCAGTTCACTGCTTCAGGGCCAGGATAACAAGGAGGATGCCCTGCAGCAGGCACTGAGTGAGACCAGCCAGTTTCTTAGTGCTCATATGCCCAACAACAACAATAACAATGCGAACAGTGGCAAGCGGGCTTTGCCCCAGGACAGTACAAGCAATTCCAGCGAAGAGGAAGCTGGCAGGCCACTTAAGAAGATGAAATCAACGCGTTCCTGCAAGGGCAAAATCTATCAGGAGCTGATGAACTCAGGACAAATCACAGCCATGACCAAGAAAAGCAAGAGATCATTGGGAGGACCAATGGATGCTGGTCTTATATCACCAACCGAGCGGGACAATCTGGAGGTTAACGCAACCTCCTCCTCGGTGCACAAGCACTTGCGCAGCATCTCGGAGTCCAGTAGCAATGGCAACGGCTTCGATCTGGAGGAGAAGATTAAAGAGCTGCAGGCTCTCAGTTTGGATGCGTATTTGCAGCGCAAGCGCAGCACCAAAAAGAAGAAGTTCACCAGCAACAAGAAGCAGCGCAACTCCAATAGCGGCAGCAACGGCGGAGGTGGAGATGTGGCTGAAACTGAAGCGGGAGCCGGAGCCGGCGTTGGAGCCAGCAAGAAGGATTCACCGGCTGTAGTGGGAAGCCAAAAGCGCAAGGCACGCAAAGAGAGCATCACACGTCGCGATGTCAGTGCCATTGAGCAGGAGGTGGCCTCTATATTGCCATTGACCATCAATGGTTGCTATTACTTCAATCCCGCGGAGGTGATGGTGGGTCGTACGCCTCAGACTGCGGACAACACATCGCAATCATCGTCGATGTCCTCGTCGCCACTGTCCACGGCCTCGTCCGCCTCGGCATCCTCCTCGACATCGTGCATGGCCTACGATGTGACCTCCTCTACCTCAGATCTACTCATACTGGCCGAAGTGGCCGCCCATCGCACTGAGCAGCAGCTGACCAAGTCCAATTAGCAGAAGCAATTCGCTCTCTCTCTGACACCCGCAGCAATACGCTTACCGCGTCACCCCGTCCCCCTCCCTATCAATCCCCTTCACACTCTCGTGTTACACCTTTGTGTTGTTGTTATTGTTGAATCCCCCCTCTTTTTTTCTTTGGAAACGTATTGCGAAATGTGGACACAATTGTTGCTGTAACTGTTGTTGTTGTTGGTGCGAAAGAGACGGATAAACCAGACATTCGTTGATCTACAATATAGTCAATAATATTATGTAAAAATTAAAACAAACGAGAGCAAGTTGATAATATTTGGGGGCATTCATGGAACCCCCCTAATAAGTGTATTTTGTTATGATAGACAACCAAAAACAGAAAAAAAAGAATAATATTGCATAATTAAATATTTAAAAATCACAAAATGGTTCTATCACTTTTTTTTTTAAGATGACTTGTTCTGTTTTCTTTTGTTAAGTTTCTCTCTTTTTTTTTGCGTTCGTTCAACAACAACCAGAACTGGACGCCTTAATTACTGTTAAATATTATTATTATTATTATTTTCTAATCTGTAGTTGTAATTTATTGCAAAAAACCGCAACAACAAGAAAACCCATTATACAAACAACAAAAATATATTCATTTTCAAAAATCGAAAAATGTAAACAAAAAAATGTTTTATTTGCTTACACCCAGTTTTCTACAAGGCCGGGATGTTCGGGTCCGTCGAACCATAAACCGAACCATTAAATATTCAAGCTCCCGAACCGAACACCATGTATACAAAAACAGGTTCGGTTCAAACAATAATGTAAGTCCCAATATGCTCAATATTATGTCCGGAAAAGAACTATTTCATAGTACAGAATCGCTTTCTAGAAATCCAATCCATATTGCGATTTTGAGAAGAATGAAAAATATATGTAAAGTTGGAAAAGGGGAAAGCAAATGTAGTACATTTACCCACCTAGCATTTGGAAGATCATTTTAAAAAGAGTCCTTTTGAAGATTAAAGAGATTAATATTATGTCCGATTTAAAGTAGACTCGAAAATGACTCATGCATATGCTCAAAATGTGCTTTATTGAAATACGACTCGAAAAAAAAATCACACATATGATTGGAAATATGACCCGAAAATGAGTTGAAACCAGAGGTCGCAAAAATATCGGTCCACCGTTTGGCTTTGTCAGAAAACGACAGCTTTCGTGCGACCACATTTAAAGAGGTACCGAAACAATCTTTAACTACGCTCTCTGCTTCCATTTGGTTGTGAGAGGAGAGAAACACATTTTTTTGTTCTTTTTCCTATTGATCTTTTTGGAACGCATCGGTGTGTAAGGCTCGGCTAACGATATGCGCTCTCTCCATCCAAGATATACTTAACTAGGTAGCCGAATTCGGTCTCTCGCTCGCTTTGCTTGCTTCTTAAATGTCAGTCTGTAAACAACAGTTGCGAGCGATGCATCTCCGCGGACGAATTTTTTGTGTTCTGCTTCTTAGTTCGCTCTCTCGCTCTCTTTTGTATTTTTATAAGAAGCTGTGAGAGAGCGAGTGCGGCTACCTAGTTAAGTATACCTTGGTTGCAGGTCTGCACGCGCCAACAACAAAACCTTCGTTCGGAAAGAAAGAGAGGAGAGCACGCATATGAAATTGTTTTTGCTTTTTATAATCTTATGGCCGCGTATATGGTATGCGCGTGGGCAAAAACAAATTCGTGGCTTGCGGAATTGGCTTGGGCACCCCTGGCGTAGACAATTGAACTTTACTTGTGTTGTGTCGAGCTGGGGAGTAAGACTGGAATCATATCGAATCGGCCGCAAGATCGAGGCAACGTCTTCTCCAGCAGGTGCCTCTGGGTCTTCCGCTGTGTGCACTTGCTTCAGCATTAGGTCCGCCTGGTTAGTTGGTTGGTCGGTCGATCCTGAAAATAAAACCATAAGAAGGATGTAATTTTTGCTGATACCCCCACCACACCCATCGACTATGCTCCAGTGTAGGCAAAATATTATGCTGGCCTGTGCTTTGTTATATTTTTATTAAAGCTTTCAAAAAAGTCACAGGGGACTAGGTCGGGGGACACCGTATTCCCCCGACCTAGTCCTGCTGCGGCAATATAAGAGTGTTGTTTTTGGCCAAAATACGCGCACAAGCAACGATGTGTGAACCGGGGCAAAAGCCATTCCACAAAATGTGCATACCTTGCAGGTTATGACCGTTTTTCCTGTGGCAAGAACTAATGGTACACCACGACTCTGCAATCAAAGAAAACTTTGAGCACAAATTTCACTTTCGACTAAACTAGGCGCTATTTTTTCGGTCTAAGTTTTCGAGCTTAGCTTAGCTTGCATTTTCACTTCAAATTGCTCCCATATAATCTTGGTTCTTTATTAGGCCTCGTACTCAAAACTACAGAAAATTCTTCTATATTATTTAGCAGTTATACACAAAGGCACTACGATTAAACTCAATGCCAGAAATTGAGACACCAAACTAAATTAGATATCACTAATAACTTATTGGTTATGTAGTTAAAGGTCTCCTAGCAATCTTTGTCCTGTCTGATTTACTTACTGAATGGTAATGCACGCGCAGCCAAAATGGTTAAAGATAAGGAAAAAGAGGGGACGAAGAAGGCGATTCTTAGGCTAAAGAACTCACGCTTTCGCATTTTTTCAATTCTTCGGTATTTATTGATCGATTTTAGCAATCGATGGGTGCACTAGCGAGGTCATGACCAACAGTTGTCGAGTGGGGTACCACAGACAACCATGACGAAAGAGGCATATGGCGGAACGCCTCAGGGTGGAGTTCTGTCACCTCTTCTATGGAACCTTGTGGTTAACAAACTACTACTAAAATTCCGCAGGAAAGCACCCAAGATAACCGCATATTCCGACGACAAGCATAATTATCATGGGAAAATGTCCGTCGACTCTCAGCTTAATCATGGACTCTGCTCTCAAAGAGATACTAAAGTGGGTCACAATGCGGAGAAGATGGACCTCATTCTTTTCACTAAGAGATACAAAGTTCCGCAATGGATTCCACCTACGATAAATGAAACACCGCTAACGCCAAAGAATAACATAAAACACCTTGGAGTAGTACTCGATAGTAAACTGCCATGGAGACTCAATGTGGAGGAAAGGGTGAAAAAGGCAACCAATGCGCTCTACGCATCTCAGAAGATGCTAAGCAGCACTTGGGGCCTATCACCAAGTCTAACGCATTGGCTCTTCATATCAGTAATACGACTGATACTACTACACGGCATATTGGTATGGTGGCAAGCCACAGAGAAGTCCACATATCTAAAACTGATGGAAAGGCCCAGCGGCAAGCACTGGTCTATATAACTGGGGCGCTGAGTTCCACTCTTAAAAAAGCACTAGAACACATCCTAGATGTCAACCCCCTGGACATCCAAGCACGTATTCTTGCGCAAAGGACTGCCCAACGTCTTGCGCGGCTGGCACCATGGCGCTACAAAGCTATGGACACAGCATAGTTTACAGAGAGATGAGGTGCATCAGCATTACATGGACCTTTCCACAGACGGCTCAGGAGTCGGATATCTAGATTGAAAATCTCGTTTTCGAGAATCTTGCAATCTTATAAAAACAAGATTGAAAAACCTTGAAATGAGCTTTGATATCTTAATAACAAGATTTATCATCTCGCAACTTATTAACCATCCTACAGATTTCTGTAAAGCTTCAGTTAAAAATGTTTTTGATAT